>OY754919.1:12282853-12285353 GCA_963576535.1 Plemyria rubiginata
GTTTTAAACTTATATATAATACTAAAAACTAATAACTACTATATATATAATATATATTTAACTTTACTTATTTATCTATTTCTTTTTATTACTTCACTTGCTATTTTATTGCAATATTCAAAAAACTTATCTCTGACATATTTATTTTCGACAATTTCACATATATTATCTATTTCTATCTTATAATCTATCACAAATTCTATATCGTGTCGTTCTTTACCAAAGACGGGGCAGTCGGTGATTATGTGCTCGATAGTTTCGGGTATTTCCGGATCGCATATGCACGATGGGCTTTCTTTACGTTTGAATCGATTTAGATATGCGGAAAACCCACCGTGCCCTGTCAGTACTTGGGTTAGTATGCCGTTTGGTTTTAAGTGGCGGATAATACTATGGGCCTTTATTACGTCTGGGAAAAATATTTTCGTTGTCGCCGCAGTTTCACCGGTCTTGTATCTCGTGTTCCATTCTGCTATCGATACTTTGCGTATTTCTCTCTTGGCGTATGATGTCGGGCAGCGGTCGTAATCCGGCTTGGTTTTGAGCAACAGAGCGGCCTCTTTTGCGAGCTGGTCAGCTCTCTCGTTTCCCTCAAGTCCGGCATGAGCCCTAATCCAGAAGAGCTCAACTCGTTTGTTCCTACGTTTGCACTCTTCTAGATTACGGCGAATCTCCACGACTAGGGGATGGAGGGAGTGACGGCTAATGACCGCTTCAAGTGACGATCTCGAATCACTATAGATCCCGAAGCTGTTGCCTGGAAGCTTTATAATTTCCCTGGTGGTCCTACATATAGCCAACAGTTCCGCCTGGAAGACCGTGCAGTATGACGACAGTTTCAATTTCTTGCAGTTAGTTTCGGCATCATTGCTCCAAAAAGACAATGATGCTCCAACTTTGCCGTCAATTTTACTGCCGTCAGTAAAAATACGCACCGCCTGCGTGTTGTGGGTTTCCACTTGTTGGCGATCTTCCAGGCATATGAACTGGAGTTCTATACGTTCGGCTGGGTGGGGATTCTCTGTGAATTTGGTCACTCTTTCCACCCCTCCATCCCCCGTCGTTGGCCGGACTACTCCCCTCTTAACCTCATACAGGGTTGCTGCTTCCTGTATTCTGAGGTCGAGAGGGAGCAATCCGGCCAACAGCAGTGCCGAGTTGAGTGAGGTAGTCCGATATGACTTGCACAGCTTCTGGGCAAAGCCTCTTTGTACTGTGTTGAGCTGTTTTTTAACACCTAGTTTATTGGCTGCCGGTGCCCAGACGCTGGCTGCATACAGGATAATCGGCTCCACTACCGCTACGTAAATCGTTTGGACAATTTCTGGGTGGAGGCCCCAGCTGACTCTGGCTGCTCGCGACAAGCGCTTGTAGAGGCCTAGCGCCTTCACGCACACGTTCGCCACGTGACTGTTGAACGTCAGCTTATCGTCGATGACAAGCCCTAAGATTTTAAACTCTCTTGCCATTTTAATCTCAATCCCGCCCATGCTCAGCCGCGGAGTATCGTGCTTTAGTTTACGAGTTATAACCATTGCGTTTGTTTTATGCGGCGCGAATTTTAGCTTGTTACGAATACCCCACTCCTGAACATAGGCGAGGGCTGCATTGGCTTGTCCTTCTATCTCTATTGCTGTGTTTCCCTCAAAGACTAGTACTATATCGTCGGCAAAAGCCTGGCAGTGGTAACCACGTTTGTCCAGATCCTTGAGCAATGGATCGAGGAGCAGATTCCAAAGAATTGGCCCCCCGATCGACCCCTGGACGCATCCCTTTGTGGTCTCCTTGGTCACCTCCTCACCCGCATACCGGACCCTTACACGCCTATCCTTGAGATAACTGTCTATGACACGTCTCACATTCACCGGACACTCTTCTTCCGCTAGTCTAACCCTTATGGCGGGCCACCAAGCACTGTCGAAGGCCCCCTCTATGTCCAAAGATACCATTGTTATAAGTTTTTTCTGATTTAGCTTTTCGCGTATATGTTGTATCAGGACATAAAGGGAGTCTTCAGTGCTTCTTTGCGGCATAAACCCGTATTGGTTGGGGCTCAGTCTGGGGAGCACATGCCACTTTAATCGTCCCACTATCATTTTTTCCAGGACCTTTCCTAGCACTGGCAGAAGGCCGATTGGCCTGTAGGATTTTGGCTCCGTGTAATTTTCTTTTCCTGGTTTTCTTAGGATGACAACTGTAGCCTCCTTCCAGATGTTTGGGAAGTGACTTAATTCCATACATTTGTTTGCCAGTGACAGGTAGAGATCAGGGTCCTGAGTTACGGCGTGCTTACAGATATCAGCCGTCAGACCGTCCAAACCCGGAGCTTTCTTCGGGTTGAAGCTATCGACTGCGTATTTAAGCTCTTCAGCAGTGAACGGCGGGTCATGGTTCTCATCATGCCCTAGCTTGTTGACTTGGTCAGCTTTTTGTCGGATGCGTTTATGGTCGATATCGTCTTCCTCTCTTTTGTCCTCCGGGTAAAACACCTTAGCGAGCA
>OY754919.1:12287853-12302094 GCA_963576535.1 Plemyria rubiginata
TCACAGTTTTGTAAGCCTCAATTGCGTCGGGGAAGAAAATTTTTGTTACGGCGGCTTTATTTTCTGATTTGTATCTCCGGTTCCATACGTCAAGCGAGTCCTCACGGATTTGTCGCTTGACGTATGAGACCGGACACGCATCGTAGTCAGGCTTCTTTTTTATGTTTAGTGCGGCATCTTTTGCTAGCTCATCAGCTCTTTCGTTGCCCACCAGGCCAGCGTGGGCTTTTATCCAGAATAGGGGGTTAGGTTAGGTTAGGTTAGGTTAGGTTAGGTTAGGTTAGGTTAGGTTAGGTTAGGTTAGGTTAGGTTAGGTTAGGTTAGGTTAGGTTAGGTTAGGTTAGGTTAGGTTAGGTTAGGTTAGGTTAGGTTAGGTTAGGTTAGGTTAGGTTAGGTTAGGTTAGGTTAGGTTAGGTTAGGTTAGGTTAGGTTAGGTTAGGTTAGGTTAGGTTAGGTTAGGTTAGGTTAGGTTAGGTTAGGTTAGGTTAGGTTAGGTTAGGTTAGGTTAGGTTAGGTTAGGTTAGGTTAGGTTAGGTTAGGTTAGGTTAGGTTAGGTTAGGTTAGGTTAGGTTAGGTTAGGTTAGGTTAGGTTAGGTTAGGTTAGGTTAGGTTAGGTTAGGTTAGGTTAGGTTAGGTTAGGTTAGGTTAGGTTAGGTTAGGTTAGGTTAGGTTAGGTTAGTTAGGTTAGGTTAGGTTAGGTTAGGTTAGGTTAGGTTAGGTTAGGTTAGGTTAGGTTAGGTTAGGTTAGGTTAGGTTAGGTTAGGTTAGGTTAGGTTAGGTTAGGTTAGGTTAGGTTAGGTTAGGTTAGGTTAGGTTAGGTTAGGTTAGGTTAGGTTAGGTTAGGTTAGGTTAGGTTAGGTTAGGTTAGGTTAGGTTAGGTTAGGTTAGGTTAGGTTAGGTTAGGTTAGGTTAGGTTAGGTTAGGTTAGGTTAGGTTAGGTTAGGTTAGGTTAGGTTAGGTTAGGTTAGGTTAGGTTAGGTTAGGTTAGGTTAGGTTAGGTTAGGTTAGGTTAGGTTAGGTTAGGTTAGGTTAGGTTAGGTTAGGTTAGGTTAGGTTAGGTTAGGTTAGGTTAGGTTAGGTTAGGTTAGGTTAGGTTAGGTTAGGTTAGGTTAGGTTAGGTTAGGTTAGGTTAGGTTAGGTTAGGTTAGGTTAGGTTAGGTTAGGTTAGGTTAGGTTAGGTTAGGTTAGGTTAGGTTAGGTTAGGTTAGGTTAGGTTAGGTTAGGTTAGGTTAGGTTAGGTTAGGTTAGGTTAGGTTAGGTTAGGTTAGGTTAGGTTAGGTTAGGTTAGGTTAGGTTAGGTTAGGTTAGGTTAGGTTAGGTTAGGTTAGGTTAGGTTAGGTTAGGTTTAGGTTAGGTTAGGTTAGGTTAGGTTAGGTTGGTTAGTTAGGTTTGTTGTTTTGGTTAGGTTAGGTTGGTTAGGTTTTTTGTTGTTTGTTGGTTTTTTTTTTTTTTATCCTCTGACATATCAGAGACTTTTTATAACTTTTTATATCTTATCTACTTTAATATTTATTTTTACTAACCCTCTAGGGTTTTACGTAAGTTTAGGTTTTAAACTTATATATAATACTAAAAACTAATAACTACTATATATATAATATATATTTAACTTTACTTATTTATTTATTTCTTTTTATTACTTACTTCACTTGCTATTTTATTGCAATTATTCAGACTTATCTCTGACATATTTATTTTCGACAATTTCACATATATTATCTATTTCTATCTTATAATCTATCACAAATTCTATATCGTGTCGTTCTTTACCAAAGACGGGGCAGTCGGTGATTATGTGCTCGATAGTTTCGGGTATTTCCGGGTCGCATATGCACGATGGGCTTTCTTTACGTTTGAATCGATTTAGATATGCGGAAAACCCACCGTGCCCTGTCAGTACTTGGGTTAGTATGCCGTTTGGTTTTAAGTGGCGGATAATACTATGGGCCTTTATTACGTCTGGGAAAAATATTTTCGTTGTCGCCGCAGTTTCACCGGTCTTGTATCTCGTGTTCCATTCTGCTATCGATACTTTGCGTATTTCTCTCTTGGCGTATGATGTCGGGCAGCGGTCGTAATCCGGCTTGGTTTTGAGCAACAGAGCGGCCTCTTTTGCGAGCTGGTCAGCTCTCTCGTTTCCCTCAAGTCCGGCATGAGCCCTAATCCAGAAGAGCTCAACTCGTTTGTTCCTACGTTTGCACTCTTCTAGATTACGGCGAATCTCCACGACTAGGGGATGGAGGGAGTGACGGCTAATGACCGCTTCAAGTGACGATCTCGAATCACTATAGATCCCGAAGCTGTTGCCTGGAAGCTTTATAATTTCCCTGGTGGTCCTACATATAGCCAACAGTTCCGCCTGGAAGACCGTGCAGTATGACGACAGTTTCAATTTCTTGCAGTTAGTTTCGGCATCATTGCTCCAAAAAGACAATGATGCTCCAACTTTGCCGTCAATTTTACTGCCGTCAGTAAAAATACGCACCGCCTGCGTGTTGTGGGTTTCCACTTGTTGGCGATCTTCCAGGCATATGAACTGGAGTTCTATACGTTCGGCTGGGTGGGGATTCTCTGTGAATTTGGTCACTCTTTCCACCCCTCCATCCCCCGTCGTTGGCCGGACTACTCCCCTCTTAACCTCATACAGGGTTGCTGCTTCCTGTATTCTGAGGTCGAGAGGGAGCAATCCGGCCAACAGCAGTGCCGAGTTGAGTGAGGTAGTCCGATATGACTTGCACAGCTTCTGGGCAAAGCCTCTTTGTACTGTGTTGAGCTGTTTTTTAACACCTAGTTTATTGGCTGCCGGTGCCCAGACGCTGGCTGCATACAGGATAATCGGCTCCACTACCGCTACGTAAATCGTTTGGACAATTTCTGGGTGGAGGCCCCAGCTGACTCTGGCTGCTCGCGACAAGCGCTTGTAGAGGCCTAGCGCCTTCACGCACACGTTCGCCACGTGACTGTTGAACGTCAGCTTATCGTCGATGACAAGCCCTAAGATTTTAAACTCTCTTGCCATTTTAATCTCAATCCCGCCCATGCTCAGCCGCGGAGTATCGTGCTTTAGTTTACGAGTTATAACCATTGCGTTTGTTTTATGCGGCGCGAATTTTAGCTTGTTACGAATACCCCACTCCTGAACATAGGCGAGGGCTGCATTGGCTTGTCCTTCTATCTCTATTGCTGTGTTTCCCTCAAAGACTAGTACTATATCGTCGGCAAAAGCCTGGCAGTGGTAACCACGTTTGTCCAGATCCTTGAGCAATGGATCGAGGAGCAGATTCCAAAGAATTGGCCCCCCGATCGACCCCTGGACGCATCCCTTTGTGGTCTCCTTGGTCACCTCCTCACCCGCATACCGGACCCTTACACGCCTATCCTTGAGATAACTGTCTATGACACGTCTCACATTCACCGGACACTCTTCTTCCGCTAGTCTAACCCTTATGGCGGGCCACCAAGCACTGTCGAAGGCCCCCTCTATGTCCAAAGATACCATTGTTATAAGTTTTTTCTGATTTAGCTTTTCGCGTATATGTTGTATCAGGAGGTTAGGTTAGGTTAGGTTAGGTTAGGTTAGGTTAGGTTAGGTTAGGTTAGGTTAGGTTAGGTTAGGTTAGGTTAGGTTAGGTTAGGTTAGGTTAGGTTAGGTTAGGTTAGGTTAGGTTAGGTTAGGTTAGGTTAGGTTAGGTTAGGTTAGGTTAGGTTAGGTTAGGTTAGGTTAGGTTAGGTTAGGTTAGGTTAGGTTAGGTTAGGTTAGGTTAGGTTAGGTTAGGTTAGGTTAGGTTAGGTTAGGTTAGGTTAGGTTAGGTTAGGTTAGGTTAGGTTAGGTTAGGTTAGGTTAGGTTAGGTTAGGTTAGGTTAGGTTAGGTTAGGTTAGGTTAGGTTAGGTTAGGTTAGGTTAGGTTAGGTTAGGTTAGGTTAGGTTAGGTTAGGTTAGGTTAGGTTAGGTTAGGTTAGGTTAGGTTAGGTTAGGTTAGGTTAGGTTAGGTTAGGTTAGGTTAGGTTAGGTTAGGTTAGGTTAGGTTAGGTTAGGTTAGGTTAGGTTAGGTTAGGTTAGGTTAGGTTAGGTTAGGTTAGGTTAGGTTAGGTTAGGTTAGGTTAGGTTAGGTTAGGTTAGGTTAGGTTAGGTTAGGTTAGGTTAGGTTAGGTTAGGTTAGGTTAGGTTAGGTTAGGTTAGGTTAGGTTAGGTTAGGTTAGGTTAGGTTAGGTTAGGTTAGGTTAGGTTAGGTTAGGTTAGGTTAGGTTAGGTTAGGTTAGGTTAGGTTAGGTTAGGTTAGGTTAGGTTAGGTTAGGTTAGGTTAGGTTAGGTTAGGTTAGGTTAGGTTAGGTTAGGTTAGGTTAGGTTAGGTTAGGTTAGGTTAGGTTAGGTTAGGTTAGGTTAGGTTAGGTTAGGTGTAGGTTAGGTTAGGTTAGGTTAGGTTAGGTTAGGTTAGGTTAGGTTAGGTTAGGTTAGGTTAGGTTAGGTTAGGTTAGGTTAGGTTAGGTTAGGTTAGGTTAGGTTAGGTTAGGTTAGGTTAGGTTAGGTTAGGTTAGGTTAGGTTAGGTTAGGTTAGGTTAGGTTAGGTTAGGTTAGGTTAGGTTAGGTTAGGTTAGGTTAGGTTATTAGGTTAGGTTAGGTTAGGTTAGGTTAGGTTAGGTTAGGTTAGGTTAGGTTAGGTTAGGTTAGGTTAGGTTAGGTTAGGTTAGGTTAGGTTAGGTTAGGTTAGGTTAGGTTAGGTTAGGTTAGGTTAGGTTAGGTTAGGTTAGGTTAGGTTAGGTTAGGTTAGGTTAGGTTAGGTTAGGTTAGGTTAGGTTAGGTTAGGTTAGGTTAGGTTAGGTTAGGTTAGGTTAGGTTAGGTTAGGTTAGGTTAGGTTAGGTTAGGTTAGGTTAGGTTAGGTTAGGTTAGGTTAGGTTAGGTTAGGTTAGGTTAGGTTAGGTTAGGTTAGGTTAGGTTAGGTTAGGTTAGGTTAGGTTAGGTTAGGTTAGGTTAGGTTAGGTTAGGTTAGGTTAGGTTAGGTTAGGTTAGGTTAGGTTAGGTTAGGTTAGGTTAGGTTAGGTTAGGTTAGGTTAGGTTAGGTTAGGTTAGGTTAGGTTAGGTTAGGTTAGGTTAGGTTAGGTTAGGTTAGGTTAGGTTAGGTTAGGTTAGGTTAGGTTAGGTTAGGTTAGGTTAGGTTAGGTTAGGTTAGGTTAGGTTAGGTTAGGTTAGGTTAGGTTAGGTTAGGTTAGGTTAGGTTAGGTTAGGTTAGGTTAGGTTAGGTTAGGTTAGGTTAGGTTAGGTTAGGTTAGGTTAGGTTAGGTTAGGTTAGGTTAGGTTAGGTTAGGTTAGGTTAGGTTAGGTTAGGTTAGGTTAGGTTAGGTTAGGTTAGGTTAGGTTAGGTTAGGTTAGGTTAGGTTAGGTTAGGTTAGGTTAGGTTAGGTTAGGTTAGGTTAGGTTAGGTTAGGTTAGGTTAGGTTAGGTTAGGTTAGGTTAGGTTAGGTTAGGTTAGGTTAGGTTAGGTTAGGTTAGGTTAGGTTAGGTTAGGTTAGGTTAGGTTAGGTTAGGTTAGGTTAGGTTAGGTTAGGTTAGGTTAGGTTAGGTTAGGTTAGGTTAGGTTAGGTTAGGTTAGGTTAGGTTAGGTTAGGTTAGGTTAGGTTAGGTTAGGTTAGGTTAGGTTAGGTTAGGTTAGGTTAGGTTAGGTTAGGTTAGGTTAGGTTAGGTTAGGTTAGGTTAGGTTAGGTTAGGTTAGGTTAGGTTAGGTTAGGTTAGGTTAGGTTAGGTTAGGTTAGGTTAGGTTAGGTTAGGTTAGGTTAGGTTAGGTTAGGTTAGGTTAGGTTAGGTTAGGTTAGGTTAGGTTAGGTTAGGTTAGGTTAGGTTAGGTTAGGTTAGGTTAGGTTAGGTTAGGTTAGGTTAGGTTAGGTTAGGTTAGGTTAGGTTAGGTTAGGTTAGGTTAGGTTAGGTTAGGTTAGGTTAGGTTAGGTTAGGTTAGGTTAGGTTAGGTTAGGTTAGGTTAGGTTAGGTTAGGTTAGGTTAGGTTAGGTTAGGTTAGGTTAGGTTAGGTTAGGTTAGGTTAGGTTAGGTTAGGTTAGGTTAGGTTAGGTTAGGTTAGGTTAGGTTAGGTTAGGTTAGGTTAGGTTAGGTTAGGTTAGGTTAGGTTAGGTTAGGTTAGGTTAGGTTAGGTTAGGTTAGGTTAGGTTAGGTTAGGTTAGGTTAGGTTAGGTTAGGTTAGGTTAGGTTAGGTTAGGTTAGGTTAGGTTAGGTTAGGTTAGGTTAGGTTAGGTTAGGTTAGGTTAGGTTAGGTTAGGTTAGGTTAGGTTAGGTTAGGTTAGGTTAGGTTAGGTTAGGTTAGGTTAGGTTAGGTTAGGTTAGGTTAGGTTAGGTTAGGTTAGGTTAGGTTAGGTTAGGTTAGGTTAGGTTTTTTTTTTTTTTTTTTTTTTTTTTTTTTTTTTTTTTGTCGCGTTCCCTATGAGCTTAAGGCCCATACCTTTTTTTATGTAGTTTACTTTATTTATTTCGTCTATCTTTATTACTACGTCTAATGCTCCATTTTTTGGAGTACTCATATTGATTAGATTTACGTTTAGATTAATGTTATTTAAAAAATTTTTAACACAGTTTCATCTTAAAACTATACTTAATTACTATGGTACTACTAACGTGCAACTTTTTTATTTTTTTTTTTTTTATTTTTTTTTTTTTGTTTTTTTTTTTTTTTTTTTTTTTGTTTTTGTTTGGTTAATGTTTTTTTTTTTTTTGTTAGTCTTTTTATCTATTGTTACAATGTCCTATTCCTATGGTTACATTTTTGTTAATCTAGTTAGTTGCAGTTTCTTATTTCTACAGGTTAAATGTTACAATGTTGAAATGAAGGAAATTTAAAAATATTTCTATTATACGTCAGCTAGATGCGTTTAAAGGTCAGTTAATTTGATTTTATTTAGATTAGTACGTTTAAAAATCAGAAAAGTCAAGTCAAGTTAAAAGTCAGTCAGTAGAGTTTGCACCGCCCCTTGACCTAGTGCTCCGGGTCCTCCGCGTCTTCAACCTCCAGCAACGCGTCCGCGACCTCAAGGTTCCTGCTTCTGATCGCCATGTTGATGTTATAGTCTTTGATTCTGCTTGCCGTGGCAGACAGGGCCCTTTGTATAAGCGCGGCCGTCGCGTCATCTTCGCGGCCGGCAGCGTAGTATACGCAGCTGCCCGTGTGTCTAGTGATCGCCACGACAGCGTGGGAGACACTGCTGTGTAGTTGTGTCTTCACCTTAGAACTCTTGACTATAACAACACTCTTGAAGGTCAGTCCTTGGGCCTCGTGGATGGTGTGGACCTGCGATCCTTCTGCTTTTCCGAACCCTTTGCCGATCAGGAGAGCCTTTTCAACCTGTGTGTGAACAAGATAGAGTGTGTTCGGTTGATTCGGCACTCCTGATTCGTCATAGGTCTCTAGCTTCAAGGATCGCACTCTAGTCACTGACGAGAAAATGCCGCTGTAAATTCCGTTGAGGGCATATGCAACGTCAAGGGGGTTTCTCCGTGTGCAAAGCAGCTCCTGCGTGATTTTTGTTGCTAAGTTTGGCCGGATGTACTTCATGACAAAGAGGTTGTCACGGTCTATGTAGGGAAGCTGGTTGTAATCACCGAGCAGTAGGACTTCTTTGGCTCCTGTTAGTTTGGCTGCCATCACTACTGCCCCAAAATGACTCATAAGGGCCTCGTCGATGATTACACGGGTGCAGATTCCGTCTCCCGTCCGGCCGTTTACCAGTAGCGAAGCCATGGTTCGCACTCTGGTGTTCACGGCCGTGCCCATCTTTGGGACCAGCTTTTCCCTCATATCCCGTAGCGCCTCTGTGGTGGCTGTTGTCACGAAGTCGGTGTCCGGTTTTATGTTGTTGATCACCCATGTGGTTTTTCCGCAACCTGGAACACCGTTTATCCAGGTTATTTGGAGTGTCGCTTGGTGTTCGGAGGTGCCGCTGGTGCCAATTCTCTCGGACAGACTGGCTGCCTTATCCAAGATCCTTTTTTCCAGCATCACCTTCGTGCACTTTGCAACTACCACGATGGGATCACTTTGGGGAGTGTCGAAGAAAGGCTTGCCGGTTTCTCTGCTCTTTTCCTCGTTTAGAGGAACGAATCCATTCACCCTGCTGTATGCCGCCATGTACTGTCCTGCCATGGTTCCTCGCAGAACCTGGGACTTGTTGTTGTCGTACACAGCAGCATCTGACTCCTCGAGTTCTGTCTCTAGTTGCCTCTCCTTGCCCTTGAGGTAGGTCTGCAGTATGTTCCTGCAGGTTTCCTCTTTGACAACGAGCGTGGCTCTTAGGACAGCTTTGTACTCGAGGAGTGCATTCGAGAGGTGGTCTTCGAGGGTGTTTGGTTCGATGAGCTCCGGTGCCACCACCAAGCCCTTCTCCGCCTCAGTCTTCGGCTTTTTTATGGGTCCCGCTTTTTTGTTTGATTTCTCAGGTCTGCTTGCCGGTCTTGCTACCTGGAGTAGGCTCGCTATTGTGTCGGACACAGCCTTTACCACGTCCCTCGGTTTTCTCTCACGCTTCTGCTCCTGGATTTCGGTTTTCTTCTCGGCGGTTTTTATTTGGAGGCGCGTAGATCCACTGAGGCCCTCCGGATTAACTATGGGGTGGCCCCAGCTGTCAATAGGGTGAGTTGCCGTTTCGAGGTCTGGCCGGTACGGTCTCAAGTGACTGAGATTTTGACCTCTGTCCTCGTAGACAATCACCCTATGATTTTTTGAGGCTCTTATGACTCCCATGTAGTCCCGTGCCTCAGCTTTTTCATAGGCGACCACCATGGCGTCCACACTGATTTTCCTTGGCATCTCACTCCCCTCTTCCTCCCCCAACTTGGAGAGCAGCGAGCAGGCCTGGGCGAACTCCGTTGCATCGTCGCCCGTTACGAATAGTGCTATAACTTTGTTCCTTATTCGCACTATTCGGCATCGGTGGTCTGATGCGCTCACTTCAGTCAATGCCGCAAAAGCTTTCTGGCGCATTGTTGCTCTGAAGTTGCTTCCTTTCAGGAGGAGGGCTAGGCCAGGGGAGATGGTGACAGTGTTCCGTCTTCTTGCGTTGCAAAAGCAGATGCCAAGTTTTTCAGTGTCGTCGTCCATGAACGTTGCTACGCCTTTGATCGTTAATCCAGGTGTTCCCTTCTCCCCGTTCCCGAGCAGATGATATTGCATGGGGACAGGGCGGATTTGCGTGTTTGGTTGTGTCGAGGTACATGGTGTGGGCTGTGTTGAGGTGGATGGCGTGGGTTGATGTGGCGCCGCGGTTGTGGTAAGAGTGGAATTCCTCTTGGCTGCTGTGCAGATACACTTGTCAACGAATTTCAAGAAATGAGGTCTCTCGTCATCGTTGGCAAGGATCTGGCTGAGGATCGACTTCTCCAGCGTGATGTTGAGCTGGAATTCCAGTTCCATGCGGGCTATCGCAAAACGGGGGCATGCTAGGAGTATATGCCAGATTGACTCACTGGTGTCGGGATCGCACTCGCACCCGGGACTGGCCTTAAGCCTAAACCGGTGCAGGTACTCTCCCATGCCACCATGTCCTGTGAACGCTTGCACATGACGGGGGGTCAGTTTCGTTTTTCTCACGATGCGGTACGCATTGGCCGCGTCTGGGAAAAAGACTTTCGTAACTGACCCTGTGCTGGAGGTACAGTACCGGTCTTGCCATTTGCGTACTGTTTCCTCTCTGATCTTCTTCTTTGCGTAGGACACGGGGACTTCACAGTAGTCTGGGCTACCTGCATACTCCGACGCCGCCTGCTTTGCGAGCTCGTCTGCTCTCTCATTCCCGGCGGTTCCCACATGAGCCCTTAGCCAGAACAGTCGCACCTCTCTCCCTTCTGCCCTGATTTCCTTTATGCTAGCCTTGATTTTACTGGTCAGAGGGTGGGTTATCCTGGGGTTTCCTAACAGCTCGAGTGACGACCGTGAGTCACTGAGGATGTTGACTAGATCCTTGCTGCTGTTTCCAACCAGGTCTACCGCCTTGTGGAGCGCGTATAGCTCTGATTGGAAGACGGTGCAGGTTGGATCCAGGCTGTAGGTTGTGTAGGACTGCTCCCGTCCCTCTTCCCACCAAGTCAAGGCTGCTCCGACTTTTCCCTCTATCTTGCTGCCATCGGTGAAGATTTGTGGTCCAGCAAGTTTATGGGCTTCTAGGGTTTCAGGGTTCATGTTTTCTAGGAGCTCGTACTCTATTGTTATCAGTTGGGAGGGGTGTGGCAGACCGGCGACGTTTGGTTTTTGCTCCAGTCTCCTGCCGGGTGGGATGTAGTCTTTGGATATGCACTTCCTGGCGTGATAGAGACTGGATGCTTCCTTTATCCTTAGATCCAGAGGCAGAAGGCCAGCCAAGACCAGTGCTGATGTGAGCGAGACCGTGCGATACGCCCTGCAGATCTTCTGCGCGAAGCCTCGTTGGAGAGAGTCCAACCGATCTTGGATCATTTGGAACTCCGTTGCTTGAGACCACGCACTTGCGGCGTACATGATGATCGGCTCGACGACGGCGACGTAGATTGTTCTGGTGATCTCACTGTTCAGACCCCAAGTTACCTTCGCCGCGCATGCTAGCTGTTTGTAAATATCCGCAGCTTTCTTGCAGTTTGCGGTCACATGCGATTTGAAGGTAAGGTTTCGGTCAATGATCAATCCCAGAAGTTTCATCTCCGTCACTAGATTCAGCTTGCTTCCCGACATGACGAGTTGCGGTGGGTCGTACTTAAGCTTTTTAGTTAGTATCATAGCACTGGTCTTGTGTGCTGCAAACTTTAGCTTATTTTGCACTCCCCATTCCACAACTGTCTCCAGAGTCGAATTAGCAGCTTCCTCAATCCAGCCGATCGTGTGGCCAGTGAAAACCAGGACCACGTCGTCCGCAAACGCTTGGCAGTATGCTCTCTCGCTCTCCAGTTTGTGCAGCAGTGGGTCTAGGATGGTGTTCCAGAAGGTCGGCCCCCCGATAGAACCTTGGACGCAGCCCTTTGTGGTTTCCCTTTGACTTGTCGCTCTGGCATAGTTGACTACGATCTTGCGGTCAAGAAGGTAGGAGCATACCATCGCGTACAAGTTTTTGGGGCATTTTCTAGCCGCGAGCTGGTGCTTCAGTGCGGGCCACCATGCGTTGTCGAAAGCCCCTTCTATGTCCAGCGATATCATCAAAACTATCTTTTTGTCTTCAAGGTTTGACTTCACGTGTTTTATCAGGTCGTAAAGGGCGTCTTCCGTGCTACGCTGCGGCATGAAGCCGTATTGTCTTTTGTTGAGTGTGGGTTGAATGTGCCATTGAAGTCTGCACACTTTGAGTTTCTCGACGATTTTTCCGAGGACCGACAATAATCCTATTGGTCTGTAGGATTTGGGGTGGGTGTAGTCCTCTTTGCCCGGTTTCCTGAGGATAATGACGTGAGCTATCTTCCACATTTTAGGGAAATACGACAGTTGCAGACATTTGTTTGCAACTGCCATAAAAATCCCCTTCTCGCTTCGAATAGCCACTGTGCATATATCGGCTGTGAGTCCGTCCGGTCCCGGAGCTTTCCTCGGGTTAAGTGCTTTCAGCACCAGCTCCAGTTCGGCTTCCGTGAACGGTGGATCGTCTTCCGATAAATCTGCTATCTCCTCAGGTTCTTTGTCGGTCTGGTTTCTTAAATCGGTGTGGTAGGAGTTGTCTGTTGTAGCTGAGTCGTCAGGATAGAATGTACTGGCTAGTAGTTCGGCTGACTTTTCCGGGCTCAGGGTTTCCCCTTGCGTGTTCCGGAGAAGCATGTCTTCTTGCCTTCTTGCGGTTTTCCTTATAACCCTGTATATTCCATCCCACATGCTCTCTCTTTCCTGCGTCGAGCAAAACTCTTTCCAGCTCTCGGTTTGGGCTTCGTTTGCTTTCGTTGAATATTTTTCTTTTGCCGCAACGTAGTCGTCAATGACCGCCTGTCTTCGGTGGGGGGCAGCGTTCCTTATTCTCCGTTTTTTGCGAAGCACTTCTTTTTTCAGGTCGTTCAGCATTTGTGACCACCACGGGGGGTTAGCATCACCTCTGCGAGTGCTTATCTTCGGAATGGCTGCATCGCCCGCGTCCTGAATAGCACTCGTATATGCCTTCACCATGTTGTCCAGTTCTTCGGAGTTGTTTATCGCTTCGACGGTTTCCTCTGTGATCCTGTTCTCCACCAGAAGATTCCGCAGTTGAGTTGTGAATTTCACCCAGTTTGCTTTTTTGGTGTTGTACCTTCTGGTGGTGATGGGTTTCAGCGATTCCAGTTTACCGTCGAGTCGCAAGGCAAAAGTGATGGCGTTGTGGTCTGAGGTTATTAGGTTTCGATCAACCTTCCAATCTTCTATCCTCCCCAGCAGAGGCTGACTGCATGCGGTGACGTCAACGATGCTCGTACAAAGCCTGTCGCCTCTATGGATTTCGAATGTGGGGGTGTCCCCGACATTTAGAACGTGGAAATCCATTTGGTCAAGGAAGGCGTTGTATGCTGCACCTCTCTGGTCCTCCGAGCTGCTGCCCCACCAGTGACTCCACGCGTTTACGTCTCCGCCTATAAGGATGTTGTTGGTAGGCATTGTGTTGCACGCTGCTTGGGTTCTCCCGAGATTTAGCTCAATGTCTTGATCTCCCTCAAAGTATACCGAGAGCACTCCAATCTTTTGGTTACCCGCCACCAGAACTGCTGTTGCTTCGGTTTCGGTTACAAGCTGTGGGTCGTGAATTACCTGCAGCTTATCTCCGAGTACGATTATTGCAGCCTTTACTGGTTTTGTGCGGTTAAGGGTGCACTGGATGATGTGCGTGCCTGGGTAGTGACTCATACTGCCGCTGTTTCCCACATAGGGTTCCTGTACGAGTGCAATTGAGATTCCCTTTTCCTTTGCGACTTGGATCAGTTCTGCTGTCGCGAGTTTGGAGCGCTGCAGGTTTGCCTGGATGATTTGCAACCTGTTTCCGGGACTGGTACTCTGAGGGGATGTGCTTGGTGTGGTTGGTGTGGTTGGGTCGCCCTTAGCAGTAGCTTACGCGGGATCGCGCTATGGCGTCCCACTTCTGCCGCTCCGGGCAGTCTGTGCTGTAGGCGGCGTGTGCTTGGGATGTGGAGGTGTTTTGGGCTCTGATGCAATTCTTGCAGCTGGGTGGGTTACCCTCCTGTCTGCGGTGGCATTTCTCCCAGGAGTGCGTTCCTCCGCAGTAACTGCAGAGGTCTGTGTCCTCCCGGCAGACCGATTTTGTATGCCCATATCCCAGGCATCTGGCACATTGCACCAAGGGTGATTGGTCCTCTACTGGTCTCCTTTGAAGACCAATGTAAACCATCCCAGCCTCGATGAATTTTTTGTGCAGCACTGGGGATGTTTCCAACACCGGGTGACATTCTAGCGCGTTCCTTGCTCTTTTCCTGAAGCGCACTCGTAACAGGTCGTCTTTCTTCTCAATACCCGCAAAGATTTCTCTGTTCTTTGCCCTGAGAAGTTCCACGATCTGCTCGTCTTTGTGGTAGGCGAGAACGTCTTTTATTTTTATTAGTGGGTTTGTTGTTTTGGCTATTTCGACTTTTAGGCCTTTGTTTGCACCTACTTGGTGTTTGACCAGTGCTAGGTCCTCTTTCGTTCCACAGCTGAGGACCACCTTTTGGTTTCGAGCCTTCCTGACCCTGTCCACCCTGGCTGCCGTGTCTTTGTTGTCGAGGGCGTGCCTGATAGACTCGATGATATTTTCTCCTGTCTTGTTCGGGTCCGTTGCGGTGACGATCAGGGTGTGGTTCGGCCTCGGGGCTGGAGTTGCTGCGGCTATCTGAGCGTATGTGTGGAGTTTGGGTTTTTTGGCTTTAGGATCGTCCACCTGAGCAAGCTCGGCTTCAAGGCTGCGTTCTGGTGGTGGTGTCCGCTGCCTTTGCTCACGCATCGTCCTTAACTCTGAGGATACCGCTTCCAGTCTCTCAGAGATGGGCTGAAGGTGTTGGGTCAGTTCCATCGTCTGGTTTGATGTGGAAGTGCCGGCTTGCAGGGCAACAGTGAGTTTCTGGTGGATCTCGTCTCTGAGCTCTTTGATGCTGGCTTTGAGGTCGGATACCTCTTGCTCCAGCCAGTCTGAGCGGCCTTCTGCGCTAGGAGGCGCTAGAGCTTGTGGGCGTGACTCCAGAATCTCCATGACTCTAGCCCCAACCGTCTGCGTTTGTGACGTGCTCGAGGACAACTCCGTGGTTTCTCTTCTGAGAGCGTCAAGTTGTCGCGAGATGTTATCGATGC